>CM009785.1:5205243-5248588 GCA_003063285.2 Arachis monticola
TTTTSTTTTKATTTTTARTTGTTAAAAAGAAGATAAACCTGCTTGAAGGTGATTGATGAGGAGTGATTATCTGCGGAAGCGATTAATGCATGGAGATCGTAGAGGAGGAAATCTTCAACTGAAAATCAAAGTGGAAGATTGAGTAAGCAAGCAAGCAAGTGAGTGCATTTGAGAAATAAAAAAGTGAAATTTGGGGGAAGGAAGTGAAGAGTACGGGAGAAAATGGCGTGAGAAGCACAAAAGCTTTGAAAGTGAGAATCAATGAGAGGATACTCTTTCTCCATACTCTTCAATGGCGCCATAATTTTCTCGATCCCCAACACCTTCAATCATAGGAGGGGTTAATTTCATCGTGTAATTTAGGTAGTTCATCAATTAAATATAAACAAATTATGAAAGACTAATCTATTATTTTTTTTACACACCAAATTTTGAAAAAAAAATAATTATAAAAAATAATAAAAAATAAAAAATTATATTTTTATTAGTAATTATATCTTTAAATAATATAAAATATATTAATTCAATATCTTAAAACACAATATTTTTGTCGTTAATTTTATATCTCATCTCTATATCTTGTGTTTATAGTTTATACTCAACTCAAAAAGACAATGATTGCACAAATACAATAGCTAAATTTAAATACCACTAAATTTATTTATTATTTAATTATTTATAATTCATTTTATAATATTATTTTACTTTAGTTTTATTGTTGATATTAAGATCTTTTCTCTCAAATATTTTTTTTTTGATCTATTTTTTTAGATTTTTGTG
This sequence comes from Arachis monticola, assembly GCA_003063285.2. Taxonomy (NCBI): domain Eukaryota; kingdom Viridiplantae; phylum Streptophyta; class Magnoliopsida; order Fabales; family Fabaceae; genus Arachis; species Arachis monticola. The sequence goes on from CM009785.1 coordinate 5,206,024, forward strand.
CATTGCTAATAAAAAAATAAAAAATACTATAAAATTTTTGAAAAAAAATTAATTTTAATGTATTATTAATGTAAATAAATTTATATTATATTAAATTATAAATATTATATTAGTAAGATATTTTTTTTATATTGACTGTTATTTAACAAAATCGACATGAATAGAGGACCATGTAAATCATTTTTCAATGTATCAAAATTAAAATTTTTAAAAAATTGCCCAAATATTCTAAAAGTATTTAATTTTTTAATTTAACTTTTATACTCCCACAGACCCACACCCGGCTAAAAAATTTATATATGATTAATTTTAATGTGAAATACAAAAATATTTTATTATTTTAGTGTTTTTTAATTTTTTTCATGTTAGGATTCTTGGCCTGATAATTACACTGTTTTTTGTAGTAAAAAATTTTTAATTATAAAAAAACAAAACTTTTGTTTTTTGTTTTGTAAATAAAAACTATTATTTTAATTATTAAAACACAATTTTTTTTTTTTTTTTTTTTTTTTGTTATATAATTATTTAAATTGAAGAAACACAAAACGTCATAGACGTTTTGTAAATGGCCATAGTTGTGTTTAACACACAATTTGATTCATGATAAAGGATTTCACTCTTATAATACAATATTAAAAAGAAAAAATTTAAAAAATTTATATATGATTAATTTTAAAATGTGAAATACAAAAATATTTTATTATTTTAGTGTTTTTAATTATTATATTCCTATTAATCAAATTTTGACGTTTAGTAAAAAAATTTTTTAATTATAAAAACAATTTTTTTTTTTTTTTTTTTAATAAAAACTATTAATTTTAATTATTAAAACCAATATGTTTTGTTTAAAAATATATTATTTTATTGAAGAAACACAAACGTCATTGACGTTTTGTAAATGGCCACATAGTTTGTGTTTAACATACAGCTTTGGTTTATGATAAAGGATTTCACCTCTAATAATACAATAATAAAAAAGAAAAAAACCACCCACGGCTAAAAAATTTATAATATGATTAATTTAATGTGATACAAAATATTTAATTATTAGTGTTTTACATAGAAATTGGGGATAAGACAAAACGTCATTGACAGTTTTGTACAAAAAAAATTTTTAATTAAAAAAATCAAAACATTTTTTCTTTTAGGTTTGTATAAAAAACTATTAAATTTATAATTATTAAAACAAAGTTTTTTTTTTTTTTTTTTTTTTTTGGTAAATATATATTTTAATTGAGAAACACAAAACGTCATTGACGCTTTTTTTTTTTTTTTTTGGTCATAGTTTGTTAGACATTGATTCATGATAAAGGATTTCACCTCTAATAATACAATATAAAAAGAAAAAAAACCAACAAAATTTTTTTTTAAAATTATATTAATTGATATTTTAAATTGTGAATACAAAAATATTTTATTATTTTAGTGTTTTTACATAGTTGTGGTGGTAGCAGCAACAAACGTCTTGTGACGTTTTTGTAGTAAAAATTTTTAATTATAAAAAAACAAAATTTTTTTTTATTTTGTTATTTTTTTTATAAACTATTAATTTTAATATTAAACAGAATTTAAGTACTGCGTTTTGTTATATAAATATATTATTTTTAATTTAGACAAAAACAAAATCGTCGTCATGTAGAGTTTTGTAGAATGTGACCACATTTGTGTTAACACACAATTTATATTCATGACAAAATTACCAAAATAAAAAAAAAAAAATACAATATTAAAAAGAAAAAATTTTTTTTTTTTTAATTTTATATGATTAATTTTAAGTGAATACAAAAATATTTTATTATTTTAGTGTTTAAATGTTTTTGGTTATTGCACATTCTTAAAAACCGTCCCCCATTGAGTTTTTTGTATTGAAAAATTTTTTATTATATAAAAAACAAAAGTAACAAAAAAAAAAAATAAAAAAAACTATTATTTTAATTATTATGAAACAAAAAAAAAAAGTTTTTTTTTTTTCGTTTTTTAAAAATTATATTAATTTAATTGAAGAGAACCAAAAAGCGTCATTGACGTTTTTGGTAAATGGCCATAGTTGTGTTTAACACAGCAATTGAATTTCATGAATAAAAGGATTCACCTCTAATAATAGCAATATTAAAAGAAAAAGTTATAAACCAAATAGAAAAAAAATTTATATATGATTAATTTTAAAAAATGGAAATAAACAAAATATTTTATTATTTTAGTGTTTTACTTTTTTATTCTGGGTTAGCACAAAACGTCATTGACGTTTTGTAATAAAAAAATTTTTAAATTATAAAAAAAATAAAAAAAAAGTTAGACTTTAATAAAAACTACTATTATTCTAAATTTATAAACTTTTTTAAAAGTCACTATTTTGTTAAAAAATATATATTTTTAATTGATAAACAACAAAACGTCATTGACGTTTTTTTTTTTGTTGGCCTATTTTTTTTAACACATTTTGATATGAAAAGAAGAGTCTCCAAAACTCTAATATATCAATTTAAAAAGCAAAATACCATTTTTTCAGCGTAAAAATTTATATATATTAATTTAATGTTGAAATACAAAAATTTTATTATTTAGTGTTTTTTTACATTAGTTTGTGGTGTAAGCACAAAGTCATTGACGTTTTGTTAGTAAAAAAAATTTTTTTAAATTAAAAAAAAAAACAAAATTTTTTAATTCTAAAAAAAAAAATAAAAAACTATTATTTATTATTAAAACACAAAAAAAAAGCATAGTTTTGTAAAAATATATATTTTTAATTGAAAAAAACACAAACGTCATTGACGTTTTGTAAATGGCCATAGTTGTGTTTAACACACAGTTTATTCATGATGAAAGGAATTACTTAATAAATACAATTAAAAAAAAAAAAAGTTAAAAAACGAACCACGCATAAAATTTTTTTATACTGAAAAATTTAATATATGATTTTTGTTTTTTGTTTTAAAATTTTCTTAATATTCGTATCTATTGATTTTGAGTGTTTAACAATAGATAGTGGTGTGTAGCAAACAACGTCAATTGACGTTTTGGTAGTAAAGAAAGATTTTTTAATTTATTATAAAACAAAAATTTCTCGTTGTATATTTTAATTTTGATGTTTGTTAATAAATAAATGCATAATTAATTTTAATTATTAAAACACAAAACGTCACTGACTGTTTTGTTAAGATTAAATATATTATTTAAATTGAGATAACACAAAAACGTTTTGCTTTTCTGTAATCTATGGACACATCAGTTGTGTTTAACACACAATTTGATTCATGATAAAGGATTTTCTACCTCTAATTAATATCGATATTAAAAAGAAAAATATTTTTTTTTTTTTTAAAAATATTATATAATGATAATTTTTATGTGAAATAACAAAAAATATTTTATTATTTAGTGTTTTACATAGTTGTGGTGGTAAGCACAAAACGTATTGCGTTTTGTAGTAAAATATAAATTTTTAATTTATAAAAAACAAAAAAAAAATTTTTTACTTTTTTTTATATTAAATATTTTTTTTTTTTTTTATTGATATAAATTTTAATTTAAAACAAAACTCAATTGAGTTTGAAATTGGCAATTTGTGATTCTAAAAATTTGTTCTGTTTAAAATAATATGAGAAACAAAGTGACTTTTGATGCCATGTGTCTCATCAATTGATATATAAAAAAAAATACAATATTAAAAAGAAAAAAAACCACCCACGCTAAAAAAATTATATATGATTAATTTTATTAATGTGAATAAAAAAATATTTTTTATTTTATTATTAGTGTTTTACAACATAGTTTGGTGGTAGCAACAAAACCGTCATGACGTTTTGTAGTAAAAAAAATTTTTTAATTATAAAAAACAACAAATTTTTATTTGTATTGATTTTTGTAAAAACTATTATTTTTTAATTATTAAAACACAAAACGTCACTTAGACGTTTTGGTTTAAAAAATATTAATTTAATTGAAGAAAAAAAACGTCATTGACGTTTTGTAAATGGCCATATTTGTGTTCAACATCAAGTTTGTTCATGATGAAGGGATTTCCACCCTCTAATAAAACTATTAAAAAAGAATTTTTTAAAAACCCAGGCTTAAAAAATTTTATATATGATTAATTTATGTGAAATACAAAAATACTTTTATTATTTATAGTGTTTACATAGTTTGTGGTGGTAGCAAACAACGTCAATTGACGTTTTGTAGTAAAAAAAAAACCCCCCACGGCCAACGGGTTAGAACCGAGTCTTAGCGCGACGACCAAGAAATTAAAACAGGAAAGGAAACGTAAAAATAAAATAAATAAATAGGAGTGAGGCGTGAATCTGAAGGCGAGAGTGCCGAGCGAGCAGAGAAGGAACCGCAGTGGTTCCCTGCTTCCTTCTTCCAATTTAAATCTTTCAGACTCCTTTTTTTTTTTTTACCTTACTGGCCCTTTTCTTCTCAGCTTCATTATTCACCTCCAGGTTTCAGGTTTCGTAATTCCCCTATGGCTTGTACTCTATTCTTCTATACTTGCGTTTTTGTTTTCTTAAGAAAAATATAAAATCATTTTAAACGTTATTTGTTTAAGATTAGGATCATCTTCCCCTTCGCACTAGTCTGTTGCTTATACAGTGTCTTGCCATCTTTCGCGAAAGTCTCGATTTTTTGTGTCAACTGTGAATTCGTGAATCCGTTGAACTTCAAACTGGAAAATTAGGGTTTCTGCGTAATTTCCCACTCATGATGATTAGCTTGGTAATTTAGTTAATTAATAGCAGCTTTAATGTATTTATTTAAAAATTTTCCTCTTTTTAAGAATTCGGAACCAAATTATTATTTTAGCTAGGCGTGGCACATGCATAAGAGTAATGGATTTTTAGTGTTTTTGAAAGAGATGATTGATTTAATAGTTTTAAAATTTGAGCTTAATAAATTCGTTGAGCATAATAGATCGCTTTAAAGTAAAGCAAACCATGATAATAACTGATAATAACTTATTGAACTAAAGGAACTTGATGTGGATTGAGTTCAAGGCAAGAAAAATTATATGAGCTTGGTTTCTCGCTTAGCTGAACCTTCCTTGCATCAGCTCCTTCGTTTCCAACCTTATATTATTACTTATTTCATGAGTAGAGATATGACTATGACAATTTGTATGGTATTGCAACATGATGAGGTTGCACTTAGTTGAAATGGAATTTGAGTTTGAGTTTTGCTTGGGAGCATTTAATGGAGGAATAGGAGTTATGCATTTATAAAACATTGTACATGGAGATTTTTATCCTTGGACTTGCTATGAGATGAAACTTTGCGGCTTCTCTTTCGTGATGACTGCTGCGTACATGAATTATTTCAATTAGTGTCTTTGATAGATATGGAGTGGACAGGGATTAAGGTGAACTCATTTATGTCATTTTCTTCCCTGTACTTTTTCTGTTGATTTTAACTGCTTAGTTAAAGAGGGGTATCTTATCTATTTTTTTGTTTCAATTAAATTTCTTCTTTTATTAAAGAAGAAGGAGAAAATTATTTGCTATTAATACTTACTATAATAAGAAATTGAGTTGCAAGTAAAGCTTTTGACACGATAGATTATTTAAAAAGACATTAAAGTAAATGTAAGTCATATACTAAAAATTCCTAGGTATGGCTTAATGGAAATTAGTGTTCTGGCACATAGAAAGGAGTATAGGAAAATTGGCAAGCAAGGACATGTTTACTTGTTGCAGATACCAAAGAATAGAGTGAAGCCCATGTTTTCTCAACTATAGATGGTTCTTTAATTGGATTATTTTCCTTTTTCTTTTAAGGGAAAGAAGAGCTTGTATTATTTGCTTGGTTATTTTCCATCATTAGGTTTGCGGAAGCCAAACCATGGTTATTATAAGGGTGGCGAATTAATAAATATAAGTAAGAGTTATTTCATTTTGTACAATCTTTTTATTTGAAAGGAAAAGAAGAATAAGTATTCTCATTATTTGCTTGGTTAGGAAATCTAGAGAGGACACCAATCAGATGCATGGKCCTCGGGTCTGTTTCACTAGAAATAAAAATATAAAATAAATATATGACTGCTTACTCTGCAGAAACTGTATTCTACATGGATGATGATTAAATTCATGGGTACCATATATAACTAGTATCTCATAGAGGGAGAAAGATGGCAGCAGCGCCCTGCTGAATCTTATTATTGGCAAAAAATTTTGTTATTATAAAATATTTTTCTAATTTCTCCTCCCACTAGATGATACCACTATGGTGACTTGCTCAAATTTATAATAACCTTACATAAATTCAGAAAAGTAAAAAATGAGTGGAGTAAAAAAAATTTATAGTAACCTTACATTAACCAGGAAAGTGTCATGGGAAGGTATATTTTGCTGGCTTCTTCTTGAAGGAGTGGTAATGATTTGACACAAAATGTCCCATAATATATCTGTAGTCTTCTTAAATACACATATCACTGTATGTAATGAGATCGGAATTTGCTACAAGTACATGTGTTTAGTGATATTAGTATCTATTGAAGTGGGTACAGTTGTTAAACCTTGACACAACCCCTCTGCCAAACACCCCCCTCCCCCTGCCCAAAAAAAAAAAAAAAACTTTTTGTGGGACTTTTATATGAGAGGGTCATGAAGTGAAGAGCTGAATTCTGTGATTAAAAGCCATGTAGTAGTGGATCAGTAAATCTTTTCTTTTAGAGAATTAGTTGAAACTTTGTAAAGTGCATAGTAGTTTTAAGGCGTTGTTTTCTTGAGCAATATTTAGGCAAGTCATGTTTCATGCTCCAAAATGCTATAAGTTTGAAGCTTAATCTTCAATTTCAGGACAACAAGAAGTGTATATCTGAAGTCTTCTAGAAGGGAAGATATTTTGTGCCAATGGCTGTACAAGATAATGCAATTAAAAGGTGCTCAAATGCTTGTGGTTTGAACTCATGTTTTTCATTTGAAATAATGGCTTTGAGATAAATTTTTCCAGTTACCTCTTGTTATGAAGTCAATGTTTGTAATTCTCTTATGCTTGTGCTATAAACCTGTGTGTACATTATTTAAATTCATTTTGCTAACATACCCTTATAATGATTTTCAAGAATGAGGATTGATAAGGAAGAACCATCTCGGAGTAATGCACAGGCAAGTGTCAACAATTTAAATATTACTTGGACCATTATACTCTCTTTAGCTTCCAATCAACCTTTTCAGTGGCTGGAAAATGAATTGTTCTATTTATTTGCTCGAACAGGCAATAAACTTGATATCGGCAGTGAAAGAATTGCATGAGCTTCACTCTCAGGATCTATATAAATTTTTAAGGGATGCAGAGAGCTTTACTATTCATTACCCTACCAAAAAAGGATTGCTGCTTAAGGTTGTCTCTTGCTCGACATTTGATTTATATTATTTTATATTAAATATAAGGTTTATTTTTGTCTAACTGTGTTTCTCTACAGATTGATATGGACAAGCTTGCAAGTTCTCTTCCATTGCACCTAACTGCAGTGCTAATCTCATCTAGCAGAGATAAAGCCATGTTTAGATACGTGTTATGTGGTATTCGTCTGTTGCATTCCTTGTGTGATTTAGCCCCCCGACTTCCTAAACTTGATCAGGTTACACCCTTGTTAACATTTGCTGCATTTTTCTTCCTGTTGTAAGTGTGCGCGCGTGTGTGTGTACGTGCACAAACTTGTTTTCTAGTGCAACAAAGGCATGACATCTAAAGGTTGAAGAATACTCCTGTAATTCATAAAGGATTTTAAGTACATATACTGTCTACCTAGCAATTGGCTTTGTGTTAGGATACCCTATCTATGACATAAAGTATGAGTGTAAATTCAATTCTAGGTTCTAGAATTGAGTTGTGAGCTAGCTAATGTGGAACTGGTCCTAATCTAAATGGAGTCATAATATCTTTTCATTTTCTCCTTAGGAGTCTAAACAATATGTTTATATGTTGACCACATGAGACATATAAATATAGCTTTAGCAGAGTTAATATCTACTCTTCTATTCATAATGCTTCTTCACTGAAAGATGATTGTGGTACCCAATTTATATTGCAAGTAATATCACCCTAAGTACTAAGTACTAATCCTTTGATTGTTGAATTTGATTTCTGTTTTTGGAATATCATTGCAGATTTTCCTTGATGATATCAGAGTGTTGGAACAACTAATTGATTTAGTTTTCTACACACTTATTGTCCTTAGTGGCTACAGACAGGTTTTCTTCAGTTCTTATTTCTACTGTCTAATCTTTTCTATTCATCTATTGTCAATCTTTATTGAGATTTGTGTTTGTACTACAGGAAGGCCATGCTTTTAGTCATATGTTCCTTTTGCATTCAACTCTTGTAGCATGCAACTTACATCTACTAACAGGGTTTATATCGCCACAATCACAAGACATTGTTCATGTATTGCTTGCACACCCAAAGGTACAATATCACTTCCATCATATGTTTTAGTTGTTCGGATTAAAATTGCTATTCTGTTAGTGTCCATTGGACACATGTTTAAACGGGGACTAATATAATTTGTAACCGATTTTTAGAACCTTTTTTTTCCCTGCAAATACTGAAAAATGGTTTTTTTACTAAGTCTCAGATATATCCAAACAGAACTTCTGTTCAGAACAATTTAAAAAATGATTTTGGTATCAAAACACAACAATTTCTTCCTAAACCTACAAAATACTTAATGGCAATTTAAGTAGTATTTATTTCAATCCACTTTTTCATGCATCTAGAACCATTTGCCAGTCAGTTATGTTCTATTTTGTATAAAATATTAAAATCTCTATTTCTCATGATATCTTATAAAATTCAAATTAATTTTTTGGTCAATACATTTAGGTTATGGTTAATTAAGAACGCTTTTGTGACAGGTTGACATATTTATGGATGCGGCTTTTGGATCAGTTCGCATGATTGTTAGATATCTTGAGGTTACACTGATAGCTATCTATAAACACTTTTCCGAGGAGTCAAATCTAACAGCTGAACAAGCAGTTTATCATCTCTGTCAGCAGTGTGAGGCTTCTCTGCAATTTCTCCAGTCCTTGTGCCAACAGAAATTGTTTAAGGAGCGCCTGCTTAAAAATAAGGTTTTTACAAACTAGACTTAAATTTACTAATTTAGATTAACACTTAAAGAGCTGGTGATTTGTCCTTAAATTTATGTAATGAAATTTGGAATGACGTACCGCACTTCCTAATACTGTCCCTTACTTTGTTTAATGGCTAAGCAATCTACAAACTAAAGTTAAATGGGGAGATCTTGGAGTTTATGGCGCAAAAGACTTCATTTTACAAACTTGCTACTTGAGACGTAGCTACACGAAAGATGCTTGATGTCATAATGCTGATTAATGGAATGAATTACACATTGTTTTATACGTACATATATGAACTGCATGTGTTTTTCATTTCAGGAACTATGTAGAAGGGGCAGCATTCTTTTTCTGGCTCGATCCATCTTGAAGTTAAACGTTCAACCATCCTTTACATCTCGGATTGTGGCTGCCATTTCGAGGCTAAAAGCTAAAGTACTATCTATTGTGAGTCCAGTGGCAAAATCTGTCATAGATCCCTGCTTTTGAATATAATCTACATAATTTCTGCATACTAGAGGGTGAGCATTGGCACAAAAGCACCTTCATGCTTGGTTAGAGTAATGTAAACAGCCTGTTGTCATGTGGATAAGGCTGTTTAAAGTTGACCATCCCTGTTGTAGGCCTTGTGCAATGGCAACCTCCTCCTCCTTCTTCTGCTGCTTCTTCAATTTTCGCATACTTTTTATTAATAATAATGTCACAATTTTCTTTATGCAGCTGTTGAGCTTGTGTGAAGCAGAAAACCTTTCTTTTCTTGATGAAGTTGCCAGCTCGTCACATTGTTTAGATTTGGCTAAATCAATTGCATCCGAGGTTGTTTTCCTATTGATTTCTTATAATGCAAACCTGTTGAAGATATAGGGATCCAAATTGTTTGTGCAATTGCTGATTACTATTGGATCAAATTCAACTTATTGCCTGAAACTAATGAATTTGGATTATATCAGCGTTTTTGGAATTCTACCCCTCCGATCAAATATAATATAATATGAGGGTGTGTTGCTCATAGTCCAAGCTTGGATCTGAGTGTTGTACAAATAAAATAGCTAGGATTATTAAGTAGAAGTATGATTTCTTCAGAAAATCTTTAAATTGATATTCGTGCTATGACAATCTTCAGAATTTTTGCCTTTAACGATTCAAACTTTTGTATGATAGACCTACCTGTCTTGAACATTGCCTTTCTTATGCATTAACCATGTGCATGTATTTCCTTTCAGGATCTTGCTGTTAATATTGCTCTCATAATGTAGGTTTTTGATTTGTTGAAGAATGCTTTTGGAAGAGATCCTAGGCATCCCACTAATACCGACAGAAGTTACCCAATGGGGTTTTTACAACTCAATGCAATGCGTCTGGCTGACATCTTATCTGATGATTCAAACTTCCGGTCTTACATGACAGCTTGTTTCGTAAGTTACCATTATCAGTTTTTCCCCACCATCTAATAGTACTTTCTTTAATGTAGAATTCACTTCCATTACGAGGCTGAGATAATCTGAGATAATCTATGAGGGTGGTGACTTCTGTTTTATTGTAAAGTTGCTCACAAATATTCATGAGAAAGTGACCAACTCTTAAGGGAAATTTGCCACTTTGTTGTAGTTAACATGTATAATTTATATTTTTTTGCATTTTCTTTGATTTTTGTCAAATTTGCTTCTGCTTATGGAATTTGATTATGTTCTTTTTGTGTGATTTCGTTCCAGACTAAAGTTCTTACAGCAATAATTTCACTCTCCCATGGAGATTTTTTATCTTGTTGGTGTTCTTCTAATCTCCCTGGGACAGAAGAGGATGCAACTCTTGAATATGATATATATGCCTCAGTTGGATGGATTCTGGATCTGAGTAATCAGCATCAAACAATTTTGGGATTGAACCTAATCCATAACAGCATGCCTTGTGCTTCTTATGCACATCATAGGACATCATTATTTGTCAAAGTCATTGCAAACCTTCATTGTTTTGTACCCAACATATGTGAAGGTCGGTTCTTTGCCCATGTTCTGCATATTTTAGTATAATTTTGTCTTATCTATGCACAGCTACTTACATCATTCATCTTTTTCTTTTTCTTTTTTTAATTCTAAACAGAACAGGAGAGGAACCTTTTTGTTCTCAAGGTCCAAGAATGCTTGCAAATGGATCTATCTGGCCTTCTTCCTGGGTTTTCTTTAACTTCTGGTTCTCGTAAAGCTGCAGCGGTTAACAGGAATCTCCGTAATGATTATTCTGAAATACTTTTCTTGGAATTATTATTATTATTATGAGCAATACTGTGCTGCTTTCTCACTAGTAACTTTTCTTTTTCATAGGCTCATTGTTAAGTCATGCAGAATCTTTGGTTCCAAACTTTTTAAATGAGGAGGATCTTCATCTTCTAAGGTCACTTTCTCCCTTGCTTAATTCTATTTTTATGTTGATATATTAGCTTTGTATAGGATGACTCATGCATGTCAGATTGTCAGGGAAGTAGATATCCGGGGACAAAATAGCAAAATCCAATTCTTATTTTCTTTCAACAATATATGTTCAGTTCATTTTTTTCTCCTTAACTAAATAAAAAATGGTTGTAAAATTTTAAATAATTGCATAAGAAGGGTTACAGCTTTGTTTTTGTGGTTTGTGTGTGCACGCGCACGCTCAAAGATTATATATTTTAAATTGTTCACAGGGTGTTCATTGGCGAACTACAATCCCTAACTACTACTCCTCTTGGGGGAAATCAGGGTCAAGTAAGTCTCTATCTACTAATATGTGCTATTAATATTGTTTGTTTCTGATATATTAATACCTTTTCTTCTATTATGCTGGAGAAATTCAGGATAGCAAAATTGAGGGTTCACTATCTTGGGATAAGTTTGTTCAGGATAGCAAAACTGAGGAGTCATTATCTTGGAATAAGTTTCCTAAACACAACAACGATCGTTATCAGGTATGGGCAAGGTTTTTTTTTTTCCCCTTAAACCCCAACTGCACTTTGTGATGACTCTTATAGCTACTTGTTTTTAGAATATTCATGATTTATTGTGCTGAAGAAAATGCAGATAAAATTAATCGTAATTTAGAAATAGGCAATTCCTTTAAATGTAGTCAATTCTAAATTCTCAACTTGGATTATGTACTTGCACCAGTTAGCTTGTCATCAACACAATGAATTTAACAGTGAAGTTTGATTTCCTGTAGGATGCTCTGAGTACTGGGGGAGGCTCATCACCTTTACTAAAAGAACGTGCTAAACTTAACAAGAGTGGTAACCTGAAGGAAGGAGTGTCAGAGAATTCTGCATTCCAAGGCATAGACCAGCAGAATAACAGAGATGAAAACACAAATCAAAGTGATAACTTGACTAGGCAAAATCAAGAAGATAAAGCTACATCTGGGAAAAGTGTATCAGGTGCAAGAGATGTGGATAAGGATGCTCAGAATGCTGAAACGAGTGGTTCAGATTCTAGTTCTGCCAAAAGAAAGAATACTGTTGTTCATATGGATAGCGAACACTCAAAATCAATTGAGCCTCATAAAAAAGTTGGGGTTGGAGAAAGCGCAGAGGATGAAAAGGTTGAAACTGTACAGAGGAGAAAACGAAAGCGAACTATAATGAATGATAAACAGGTGATGTTGATTGAGAGGGCACTCTTGGATGAGCCTGATATGCAGCGAAATGCTGCTTCACTTCAATCATGGGCTGATAAATTAAGTCTTCATGTATGTGAGATGCAGCAAAACTAATTATTAGTATTTTTTTTAACACATTTTTCTTCTCTAACATTTCCTGCATTATGTTTTCCAGGGTTCTGAGGTTTCATCTTCTCAGCTTAAAAATTGGTGAGGCATAGCTCAATATATTTGTTTTAGAGATTAGAATTTATTTGCATTTTCTGGGATATTGATAAAATTATTTTTACGTATTGATTTCTCATGGAATTTCATGGTTATGATATCAGGTTGAACAATCGAAAAGCTAGGCTAGCCCGCACAGCTAAGGATGTCAAAGCAGCAGATGGAGACAATCAAGTCGTGGACAAGCAAAGAGGGTCGATGCTGGGGACCCATGATTTGCCCGACAATCATGGGGATGCATCCAATGCCGGAAGAGATCTTCTAACTCTTGCAAGAATAGCTTCCGGTGATAATTCTGAGCCTTCACTAGCCGAAGCTGCCGAAAGTGGTCATCCAGAATCCGTCCGCTGCAATGTGGGTCAGTATGTTGTGCTTGTAGATGCGCGAGGAGATGAGATTGGCAAAGGAAAGGTAGTTCAGGTGCGCGGTAAATGGAATGGAAAGAGTTTGGATGAATTACAAACTTATGTTGTGGATATTAGTGAGCTTAAAGCTGAAAAAGGGTTGCGGCTTCCATATCCATCAGAAGCAACAGGCACCACATTTGCAGATGCTGAAACAAAGTTAGGCGCCATGAAAGTGTTATGGAATTCACGCAGAATTTTTCCAGAGCGCACTGAATGAGAATGAGTTCAATTCAGTGACTGATCTTTTGCTTCTAGCTTTAAGTTTGTGCACATGACCTTGTATGAATTTGCTAATGTAAGAGGGTAGGGTTTAAATGGTAAAAATGTTAGCAAGGAAGGGTAGTTTACTAATGTCAAGATGAGAATGATCATCAGTCTTGTACAAGTTTATCAAAAGCTTCGTTGCAATTGACAATGTGCAGAATAATAGTAGGATTTTGATATTTGAATTTATTACTTTCCAAATTAGGAATTAGTATGTTACCATTTTTTTTTCACCGAAAATAGGGAGATTCGAACCCGCAACCTTTAAGTGAGTATAGGGAGACTATGTCATTTGAACCATAACTTGTTGGGTTTTTTTACCAAAGATAGGAAGACTCGAACTCATGACCTCTAAATGAGTATGGAGAGACTATGTCATTTGAATTATAACTCATTAGCATGTTATCATTTTTTTTAATCTGAATTTAATGTCACATAAATATAATCAGCATATCAATGATGTCATTATTTCTGAGCAAATTGATGCTCCACATTTTGTGCCGCCAATTGAAGTAAACACAAATACTAATAATGATTCGGATTTGTTAGGTAGACAATGATTTTTGTGAACAATGGGCTCTATAATTAATTCAATAAAGTAAAAAAATACTTCACCCTAAATTATCTCCTAAACCCTTACATTAAGATAACTATCCGCACATCTAATGAATTGAACATCCAACTATTGTTTACTGTGCATGAGTAAACCGAATCAAAAGGAATAACCACCAAACAACTAAGAATCAACATAATCATCTGCATACCTATTGAATTAAACATCCAATATATCCATTGTTCACATTGTTTAGAATTCTCATTATCTCCCTATACTTTAAAATATGAAAAAGTATAGGTAGACAATGAGAATATTAAATAATATGAACAATAGATATATCGGATGTTCAATTCAATAGATATGCAGATGATTATGTTTATTATTTTTAATTGGATGGTTATTTCTTTTGATTCGATTTACTCATGCACAGTTAACAATGGCTGGATGTTCAATTCATTAGGTGTACAGATGATTATCATAATGTTAAGGTTTATGAGATAATTTAGGGATGGAGTATTTTTTTTTTTACTTTATTAGATCAATTCTAAATACGATTATTCACATTATTTACAAAAATTATTGTCTACTAAACAAAACCCTTTCACAAGTTTATATTCCTATGGAAATCAAATAAGCGTCTATATAACAATATTATCATTAGGCTGAATTTCTGATGATGCAGATTAGACTTTGGAGATCTACATTTTTTTTTTTTGTCCATAGAGATTATATTAATTTTATTTTTTAACATAACGAAACCGTTATCCTGGGCCTGGATCCTCGCTGTTGGCCCATAATATAAATGGGCTCGACCCGTTCTCACTGCCTAGGTTCCTGAACGAAAAAAAGAACCGGGAGAGGGACATTATGGTAATTTCGCTTATAGCTATTGGAGTCATATATAAGACTCCCGAAACCCTAGTGTAAGCTTCTTCCTCAGCCTCTGTAACGCGCAGGTTTGTGAATCTCTCCACCAAAAACCCTAATGGCTCCGGCTAAAGGTACATTCATTCATCTCCGTTTTCAACCTTTCTTCTCTTCTCTTCAATTCTCAATTTCCATTTCTCAGTTCAATTCTCATCTCTTCTCTTTTCCTTCTTTTTTTTGTTGCTGCAGTTGATAATTCGAAGAAGAATGATCCGAAGGCGCAGGCATTGAAAACCGCGAAGGCGGTGAAATCAGGTTCTACGTTCAAGAAGAAGGCGAAGAAGATCAGAACAAAGGTTACGTTCCACCGACCGAAGACACTGAAGAAGGATAGGAACCCTAAGTACCCTCGCATCAGTGCGCCGCCGAGGAACAAGCTCGACCATTACCAGATCCTCAAGTACCCTCTCACTACCGAATCAGCCATGAAGAAAATCGAGGACAACAATACTCTTGTCTTCATCGTTGACCTGCGCGCTGATAAGAAGAAGATCAAGGATGCCGTGAAGAAGATGTATGATATTCAGGCCAAGAAGGTCAACACCTTGATCAGGTCAGATTTTTGAATATTTTGTTCAGTGGTTATTTGATTTTTTTTAGTTTGATATTACTCGTTTATGCTTGTTTGATACTGCTACGAATTTGTTAGTAATTAGAAGCAAAAATGATTTTAGTGTCACTTTTAATCACAGAAATTGTAAGATTAAGTGAGGCACATGTTGGACTCTTTAGTCTTAGAGAAAATGATACATGTTATAATTTATATGATAAGAACTATCTTGACATACTAGAATATGATGTTACACTCTCAACCAATCATTTATCCTCATATGTATTATGTTTGCTAAGAGTTCAATTTACATGCATAGTCTATTACATCTTTCTACCATATTACGTGTACACCAAAATCACCCACCAAAGTCGGCCACCATTATAAAATACATGTTACTAATATACATTGAAAATAAATTAAATCACGTATTTATACACAAATACATTTGTGGCTGATTTTGGTGGTTGATTTTGGTGTACAAATAACATATTTGTACATCTTATACTGCCTCAGAGATGTTATTTGTACATCTTATACTGCCTCAGACAAAAGAAGATAACTTCTACATCTACTATATAGGGAATAACCATTTCTATTACATATCACCTGTCATTTTTTGCACCAATATTGCCTCGAAATTAAAGTGGCTAGTTAGTTCTAGGGTCATATTTATTTATTTTATAATGACAATGCATTTTCGTTTAAATACATTATGGATTAGGGATATTAAATTTGTCTTATGTTATGGACCTTAATCTATAATTTCCTAAAATCAAGTTTTTTTTTTGGATTCATTCCAAGATCAAGCACCTGTTTTTTTTTATCATCCCTTTGATTTTTGGTTCTACTGATTTGAGGGTCTGTTCACAATTCACAAAGCACTGTTTGAAAATATCGCACCTGACATTGTCTGTTATTTCAGCTTGTCTGGCCAGAATATAGGTATTCTTTGAAGTTGAAATAGTTTGAGAAAACCCATTTAGAGTGTGATTTACTGCATTCGGATTCCAATATGGCCATGTATGGTGCAATTTCTGACTCTGAAATGTTGTGTTGCAGGCCTGATGGCACCAAGAAAGCATATGTTAGGTTGACGCCAGATTATGATGCATTGGACGTAGCTAACAAGATTGGGATCATTTAAATTGGTGCTTGACTTCACCATTTTCAATTTGCTATTTTTATATTTTAGGTAGTTTGTGGTTATTGTTGACAGGAACATTTGAAAGAAGGGTAAATTTCTGTATTTTCTTTGTTATTTGGTGTCTTTTGCTGTAATTGACACTGAGCAAACCTAGTGTTTCAATTTTGACTGAGGAATTATTTAAATTGATTAAAATGAGCATCTCGTCATCCCCTATTTTTGGTGATTCCACAATTCCTTGTATATCAAGATTTATATTCACACCAACGTCGTTTGGCTCAGCAGCTTATAAACAGCCGAAAGTTAAACTTATTTGTAAAGCAGCCATTATTATGAATATACTTCTGGCACCGAAAATACTGCCAGATGGGTGTTGTTTTGGTCATATGTTCGTCTTTATTGAAAGTCGCTGTTAATTTTGACAAAATGTCACGTTAACATCATTTGTTGATTTACCAGTATACCATTTTCTTCAAATGAATAATAATTTATTGTTATTAAATAGGATATGGACATAATAAGGTGATGGATAAGTGACACAATTCACTCTCGACACTTTTGAGACATGCAAAATTGGCTGCTACTGCAATTCATAATCTTATACTGTACTTTGCACTCTGCTTGAAACACAAAAGTACAACAAACATTTGATGTTCTTCCTAGATCCTATGTATACATGTTACCACATTAACCTATGCTTTAAACAGAACCAACTCCTACGTATGACGTTGGCTTTCCATTGCCAGAGGGGTAGAAAATGTGCATCCCCAATCAAAGTATGCCTTAGGACATAACAGAGAGAGAGGTTCTACAGAGAGGACAACTTGAATGAGACCGAAACCACTCGTCCACGCACCGAACATGGAAGCCATGGGAGCAATTTGGAAGATGTTTCAACCACTCCCCTTCTTCGAACTCGCCAAGACAAATGGCACAGTCTGTGTTAATCTGCTTGTGTTCTCCTCCTTCATTTACCTTGAACTGGTGCATTGGAAGAGAGCCAACAGCCGAAGATTCCAAACCACTGTTTTGAAACTGTGGAGAAGAAGGATCTTCAATATCTAATTCATCTCCATGTCCCCTATGAGCATGGTTCCTAGATCTCATCACGCATTTTAATACATGTAGGAGAAGATTCCGTATCCAGAAGTAAACCAGTGGAGATAAAAAAAACAAAATTGAGAAAATTAGGAAAGAAGTGGCTTCAGGTTCTGCAGGTTCAGAAGACATCTGTGTTAATCAGATTAATGAAAGTGAAGCTACAGAGTTTCAAAATATAACCAAAGCGTAAATATGAGCATCTAAGGACGGTTGTGGATAAAACCGAGGAGTGTAGATTCATATTGCTGATTAAGAAGCAAGGGTCTTTGATTATATCATAATTAAATACTAATTAGTATTGTGTTTGTGACAGGCACAAGGGTGTTTCTGTTGTTAACAATAAACAAAATTTAGCATCCAAAGACATTATTTTTGGTAAACAGAACACAGAAAAGGAACCTTTTTTAAACTAAAACCAAAATCTATTGCCAATAATCAAATGCAAGATATGACATTTACATTGATTGCTGTTAACTTCATTTACATAGTGGAAAAATTAGGACTCTGGGAATGAAACTCTCAAAAATAGAAATTAATTAAGCTCATTGATGCCTTTGCCTTTTCCTTGAAGGAATTTGGAACCTAACACTAGGACTTGATGAACTCAATTGCCGTGCATTGTTCCATGATGATGATGATGATCCAGCAGCGCCATCAAAGTTGAGCATAAAAGCCGAACACACCGATAGAGGATTCGAAGAACACACTAAGGATTGTGATGATGGAAGGAGCTTTGGCTGCAGCAATAAAGAATTCCCATGTTCTACAAAGGAATTAGAATTGACAGAATAATCCTCATTGATGGTTAAGTGTGGAACATTGATTTGTTGCAATGGTGGAGGGTTTCTCCAATTAGGAAGTGGCCCTGCAAGGAGAAGGGTATGAAGCAATGGACCAGATTCTTGCACAGCTTCAAGGAGCTTACCCTTTTGAGGCAAGACTCTACCTTTGGCAAGAAAATCAATAATCTCAGCAGCAGGATCATGTTTTGAGAAATTCCTGTCTTGAACTTGAACCATGTTCTGATATAGATAATGCCCCATGTTGTTGTTGTTGTTGGAAGAATCAACAACTACATTGTTGATGTTTGAGAATTCAGGAGAAGATACAGTGTCAAAGAAAGGAGAATCTAGTGAATCATGTGACACACTCTTGGATTCTGTGATGCTTGAATAAGAATAATTGTTATTATTGGCATCAAATGGCATGAAATTGTTAATTAGTTTCTGTAGTTGAAACTTTGCTTCATCCCTCTCTTGGTATGCCATGTTCAACATATTCAAGAGTTCCAACTTCACATTCTTCAAGATTTCAATTTCATGTTTTGCATCCTCAAGCTTCTGCCTCAATTCTTCATCTCTCTGAAAAAAAAAACAAAAAATCAGAAACTGGGTCAATTCTTACTTATGTAAAATACTCATTGACTCTTGAAAAATAAGAACTTTGATATAAACACAATGCTGATATTTCTGCTGAGAATGAAACGTAAATTACGGGTTGGAATTTAAGGCGAATATTAAGGGAATGGAGATAGAGTAAACTATAACAAACAAAAGATAGAGAAAGTGATTTTGTTTTAGGGAAGATTCCAAGATCAATGTCATGATTTTGATGCTTTTTTCTCAGACATTAAAGTGAGATTTGACACACTAGCTTTTTATTTTTTGGTTTTGTCAAAGATTCTTATTAGGAAAGAACAAATTAAACAACACATATAACCATGTAGTATATATATATATATATATATATATATATATATAACCTATAATTAATTGAATACAATGTTTTACGGAAAAAAGATGAAAATCCTTCCTTGGTAAATAAGGAAACAAATATGGACATTAATAAAGGACAAATTTTCCAGAACTAAAGAAAAGGGGTAGAAAATAAAATAAAAATATGGTCAACTATGAAATTATGGAGCATATATCATGTTTGAAAATGGGCCCTGTGAAAATGTAATAATGCACAGAAAAATAAAAATATCTTCACTGAGAGACAGAACGTTCAACACAACAAACAAACAATGAAAAGAAGATGTATAAAGAAGGGAAAAGCAATATTCAAGGACTAATTAATCCTTCTTTTCTTTCCAGAAAATTTTAACATATGATCAATAGATTGAAGGAGATAAATTAAATGCAACATACACTATATACTATATGTATTAAACAGAAAATATATAACTCTCAATATTTTGAATTTAAGTATTGAACAAGAATTAAACAAGAATGTACAAGAAGCATAAATAAAACATAAAAGATAATTGGGTATAAGAGAATGCATGAAAAGTTGAAAACCAAGACATAAAATTAAGAGAGAGAAAGAGAAAGAAACAATGTGAAACACCGCACCTGTTGGCAAATCAATGCCGAATAATACACGTCTTCCATTGTTGTTAATTTGAAATTAAAGCTTCTAAGAGAGTAGAAGCTAGAAACTGATGAAGCAGGAAGGAGAAGGAGAGGGAGAACGATTAAAATATAGTCTATTCTCTCTTTTATATATAGGAGGAAGACATGGAGAATGACGATGATCATTGCACCAAAAACACCAATAAGTATGTTATTATTTATTTATTTATTTATTTATTATTATTATTCTTGAGGGGTAAAGGAGAGGAGCTATCTGAATTAATGTTTTAATTAATGCGGTACTCTTTTTTTTCAATTAAATCCAAACTTGTTATTATTGGTATCATGTAAATTAATTAGGGAGGGATGTAATTTTGTTAAATGAGTCTAATTTTTGTTTGTAATAATTAATTAATATGTATTAATATAAATTTTAGGTTACTTGTTATACAAGTCAATACTTTTAAGGTTATATTTAAGCACAATCGTCCAATCAAAAATTATAGTTTATATTAGTTTAGTTTTAGTTTAAGTTTCTGTCTCTAAAAAAAATCATTGTCTTGTAAAATTTTTTTTTGAGAAAATAACATTGTCTTAGGAGGAACACAAAAGTTATTTTTTGTTGAGTTCAAACTTCAAACACTTTAACTTTTATCTTCAGTCATTTTTATTTTGTTTTTGAATCAACAACAGCTGAAGTACTCTTTCTATAAATCTGGGTGTTTCTGCTTCACATTTTGTTCTTTTCCTAGACACCCTTTGGCGAAAGGTTTTACTTTTTGTGGTAAAGAAAATTTTTTTATTTTTATAGTTGTTACAATAAGATCTCAATCCTACTTATTTTTGAGAATAACACATAAAAAAATTTATATCCAAATCTTTTAGCCTCGCCAACAGCTCATCATTTAATTTTTATTTTCTTACAGCTGTTGATTTTTTTTTATTTTCAATTACAACTAATTTCGATTAATACACACGCTTGGAGGTTATTAGCTTAGTCATTATTATATTGTTAGCCCTTGCCTTTCTTCTCTTTTCTTTTTTACTTTACAATATCATAAAAAAAAACTTTTCATATTCAATTAGAAGAGCAATATTAAAATTCTATCTATGAATTATTAGTGATATAATTATTTACTTAAATTTTAAAGTATGTGATTTTATAATATAATTTAATTTTTTTTAAAAGATCTAAAATTCGATTTTTAATATTCTAAAAAATTTACATTTCAAACCAAAAATATTGTTATATATAATCATTTATGTGTTTTAAACTTAAAAAATTCTCTTGTATGATAATAAATTATATTTTTTTTATCAGTTTAAATTTTTACCGTAAATGATTTTATTCAAAAAATACTGAAAACAATTGAAAATTGAGTAACTTGGTATAGCTTTTACCTACATTCATTTACATTGTTTGAAGACATAAATTATGGCAGATAAAAAGAAAAAAAAAAGCTTTTTTGTCACCACATTTATAAGTGTTAAAACATAGATGTTGGGAACTAAGTTGGGTTGGTTTAATAGTTAGCTCACTAGTCCGCTTAAGCAAGTGTCGGAGGTTTGAATCTCACCTTGTGCATGCAGCAATTCATTGACCAATGACAAACCCTTAAATGGAATTCAGTACCGCGACGAATTAGTCATTCATCTGTCGAATTAAGAAAAACCGTGAAAAAAAAAACATAGATGTTGGACACAATTTTTAACATTATCTTGCAACTGCCACACTACCATACCCAATACTATAGTATACTATATTATAGTATACTAGATTGAGATGTGTTTGAAGCCTGTACTATCCGATAAAACTGAAGGCTATATAATAGTTGACTTGCCATCCATGCCCTTAATTAATTTCTCTATAGCTGCCATTATTTTGCATTTCAATCATTTGCCCCTTTCACGTTTTTATACAAGTTTAGGAACATGGCAGGAGGAAGCAGGATACCACCTCTTTAATTATGTCCCCATATTTATGCCTTTCTTTTTTTAGATAAAATTTTATTTAGAAATTAACATGATATATTTTTGCTAATTTCAGAGACATAATTAATATAATTTGAATTTCATAAATTATTTTAATACACACAGTTTATATGAAGTATTATTCTAGAGTTTATCTCCAATAATATATTTTTATGCATATAAGATAAAATTTATATTCAACATTTATTTAAACGAATGAATTTACACTCAATTAATTGATTTAGTTTATTGATGTTAAGAATGTATTTAAAAAAAAAAAGGCTTTTTTTATCTTTGAAGAGAAAAGAAAGTAACCCACAATAAATTTATTACTTTTAAAATTGATTTTCTGCCGAAATAAGAAATAAAAAGAAGTTCACACAATAGACAAATTAAATAATAAGTCTTTCTTATTAAAGCAACTAAACAAGAGAAAGCAAAACTTCACTTCCCTGATCACTTACTACAATAATTAATTATTATGTAATTAGCTTAGATTGTGCCATCCAATAATTAAAAACTTTGTTAGTGCTCCTCTCATAATAAATATTTTTTTTTGGTAAATATTATTAGTATTTTAATTTAGTTTTTGTTTGTTTTGAAGGAGGAAACGTACAAAGCCGCACAAGCTAATGGATGCAACATAACAACAAAGCTTTGAATACGACAAAAGTTGCTGAAATTAATTATCATTGAAAAAGTCATTAACACCTTAATACGATGTATCTAGCACTATATGTAGCTTCATCAACAACACATGCACATGCATTTGTGTTCGTGTTTGTGTAATGTTTGTTCACATAATAATAATAATAATCTTTATTGTTTTGCTTTGTCGTCATTTATATGCACCTCCAAAAAGTTGACTAAGCAAATGAATTT
Source organism: Arachis monticola (assembly GCA_003063285.2). Taxonomy (NCBI): domain Eukaryota; kingdom Viridiplantae; phylum Streptophyta; class Magnoliopsida; order Fabales; family Fabaceae; genus Arachis; species Arachis monticola. The sequence goes on from CM009785.1 coordinate 5,229,109, forward strand.
AATTTTAATGTATGCAGTGTATGAAGAGTTTTACAACGCTCTCATTTAATTAAATTTACATTTTTAGAAAAAAATTTAAGTTATATATTTAGAAATTAGTTACTTTTATTAATATAATAATAAATAATTAATTATTTGTTAAAGGAGATATAAACCTTGTTTTATATATGTATTAATTTATTAATTTGAGATAGACTCGTAAATAAAATTTGGATAACTTTAAAAGTTGGACGAATATTTCAGCAAGAAAGGATGAGAAAAAGTGGTGGTTTATTGAATTCTTTACTGTTATTTGGATAATTTGACTAAAAAAATGACAGAATTTTTAAAAATCAAGCTTTAAGTGTGGTAGAGGTCCTTTAACTTTTTTGATAAATGGTTTGGTATGGTAAATTCTTTGGTTGTTGATGACAATACTAAAGATGACTAGAATTGATATAAACTTTGAGCTGTCAGCCTGTTGTTTGTTAGTGTTTTGTTTATTTTAACGCTCCATTTTATTGTATTGAATTCTCTTTATTTTTAAATTAATTTTTGACTTGTCAAATTAAGAAAGACTATAAAAAAAAAGTAGAAGTTAGATTCACATTTGTGTAGGTATAATTAATTACAGAAAGCCTTACATTATTAATTTATGGATTATGCATGTTTGATATATACGGACGAGATGACTGCGATTAATTCAAGCAATGTAATTAGATCAAATAATTTAATTAATTGAGCTGTAACATAATATTTTTCTTGTTTGACAAAGCAGTTTTCAATTACTATGAATTTATAAGACCACGTTTGATGAGAAATTTGTAGCTATATATGTAGCTTAATTATTTTGACAAATTAGCTTACAAATTAAATCCTACGTATACAGACTATGAAATCGGTGTGCTGCGGCGTTATTTTTGACACTTGAGATTCAAATTAAAAGGCAATTATATATTTATATCCATTCCTAAGAGCTTAGATTATGGAGTTGAGTTCTTATTTTAGATAATGTTTGTGGAATGAAATGCACATGGAGACAGCAGATTGATTCATGTGCAGCATCCAAGGTTGAGACGCGTCCATCACCAACTTCACTTCTCTACTTCTTCCTACTAATCACTAATGTATGCATGTTCACACTTCACATCTCACTTTCAAATGTAAACAGGGACATCAACTCTAGACTATAGTTCAGGGGTGGCACTTAGTTTAAGTCCCTTAAACTTTCAACTTTTATATCTATATATTTTTCATTTTTAATAGATATAATTATTTATGTATTTTTATCTGTTAATTCAATTTTATTAATTCAAAAAGTTCATAAAAACTTTTAAGATAAAAAAGAGTCTAAAATTCAATCTTCATTATTGTAACATATGCAATGCATTGCAATATAATGCAACTTAGCTTGTGGTTTGTTACAAGTAAATGCATGGAGAATTAGGGATCTCGTTCTACGCATCATTTATATACTATCAATACTACTATCTTATCAACAATATTTTTACCAATTTCTACCGACTTTTGTTTATGGCTATATTTAATAGAAATATTTTTGTGAATGTGTCTAATAAAAATATTTGTTTTATGGCTGTATTATAGAAATGTTTTTATAAATATATTTTCTAGATGTGTCTTCTTATACATGTATTTAAAATATAATAATTAATTATTATTGACAATAAATTGACACATAGTATATTAATATCCTATACTTTTTTATATACTATATATGCACATATAGTATCTGATTGATATATATATATATATATCACGAATTAAAATTTTATTTAAAAATTTGTCATTAATTAATGAATTATTATATTTATAAAATAGTATTCAAATTTCTAATATTTACCTAAGTGACCGGATGAATTAACCACTCAACCAACTCAGTTGGTTGGAGTTGGTTATACATAATCGGATGAGACTTAGCCAGGTTTATTTTCCATACATCAATTATTATAGGCTTATCTAACTAATTAGTTCCTGGTGTTGATATTTATTTAAAAGTTCAACAACAACAGTAGTTTTTTTGTTTTTATTTTTCTAGGATCCTAGAATAAGATATTATACGATAACGGGATAATAACCAGACAATGTAAATAAGTGGCCAAAAAGCAATGCAAAAATGAACCCTTTAATTTTTTTTTTTCAACTTTAGAACAAAACTATAATGATTACATAGAAATGAAAGGCACAAAGGCTCCTATCTATTGCAGAAAGGGAGACAAGCTGGTGAATGAGTTGGTGTTTATTAGTTATGTGTGAATGTGTGATGCCCCCCACATGAAAACAAACCGAATCTACTCAAAACTTTAATCCTTCCTTTTTAGATAAATAGTAACTTAGGTCAAATAATGTTCAAAGTAATTTCAATTTGCAATGATTTTAGTTAGATGCTTCCTTGAGAATATAAAAGAGTATTGTAGCCAAACTATAACATCACATGCAATTGCCTTATTCTTATGTTTTTGTTTCTTGTTGATTGGAATATTAAAGGGATCGTAGTCTAAAAGTGTAACGCTCCAATAATAATTATAATTACTTCCAAGATGCATGACTTTTTTTTTTAAATTAAAATGAAAATTTGGCAAGGTTGTGAATAGGTGAAAATGAAATTATTTAACAAAGAAGAAGAAGAAATCCGAAGGTACAAAAATGATGGAGAGAGTTAGAATGCAAGTACAAAGTGTAAATCATGTCGCTCAGCGTTTGAATATACACTTTTTGCCAACACATATGCTTACTAATAATTATGCTTTACTTTGAAGTTTGTTCATGACTTCATCATGTATATATATGCCAAGGATTCTGGATTTCTAATACTTGTTCCTCAGGTAAATATTGAAATTAAAATTAAATCACCATGCCAAAAATAAATATGTTCTCTTTAAATTAATTTATTTTGTTGGAACTGAAAAATAATGCATGTTAGGCCCCTATATTTGTTTTTGGTCAACACTAAGTTGGGTTGAAACTTTAGGGCTTATATTTGGCCCATAAAACAGAGATATGATTGAGTAGGCCCATATTTCAGACTTCCCTATAACAACTAAAACCTTAAATTTTAGGCCCATTTAAACATGGACTGGATCAACATTGCAATGATGGAACCTTCTGAAGTTTTTGCTTCTGAAGTACTGAAATTTCGACCCTTAAAAAAAGAAAAACTATGTCCAAAAACACAGAAAAAGAAAAGAAAAGAAAATGTATTGAACTCTATTCTTTTATTTTTCTTCTCAGAACCTCCTTCGAGAAAAATAGTATAGTCTTAAGTTCCCTTTGCACTAATAAATTTTTTAACACCCAAAAAAAAAGAGATGAATTCTTGTTATAAAGTTCTCTAGATTCATCACTTTCAAATCCATGACAATAATCAAATACTACCTTGGTATATCATGGTACCAATACACTCCTATCATCACAATTCACAAGTCACAGCACATACAACATCACTATCAAATTCCAAAATCCAGTTATTTCTAAATTCGTTATTTTGCATTGTTTCTCTGTTATCACACCAAAAGAGATGTCAACTTGGTTTAGATTATTCCCCCCTTTAAGCCGTCCATAATTAAATTAATGAAGCCGATAAGTTTAAATATTAAGACATTTTTGTAGGGCTAGGAACCAGGGGGTATATAATAGGACAACTATTTTTAAAAATTTGAAAAATACTTGTGGATCCATCATATTTGAGGACATACATTTAAATAGTACTTGGTAGCTATATTAGTGGTTCAGATTCAATCCATAAACTTAGGTATTATTATTTTAATGTAAAATTAGCAGTCGTAACTAGCTTTATGCATGATTTTATATTTATATGCTTATACATTCAAATAAATCCAACCCACTATGTTCCACCTTCTCCCAAAGCTACCTACTTATTTTTCAATTTTATCTAACAACTCACTTTAGCAATTAGCTAATACTATAGTGAATAGTGACATAATGCTTAATTAGGCTAAGTCTAATCTTAGAAAGAAAAAAAAATTGTTGCTATTTAGTACAAGAACGAGGTAACAAAATTTATAACAAAAATTATATGTAACTAATGTAGCATAGTTATCATCGTGAATTTGTTTGTCCCTTCCAAACACAATGAAAATGACAATTATTATACATCATATATAATAGAAAAAATAATAAAGTCAGTTTTGTATGCAGAAAGTAATATTTTAAGAATTAATTTTTGCAAAATCTTTACAAAATTATATTGCAAAACAAAGTAAATCAATATAGAATAAAGTGACAAATAAACTCATAAAAAATTATATTTTGAACAGATTAACCCTCAAAAAAATATTAATAAAACTTTTTAGAATAATAGATATAAATATATTATTTTTAAATTAATCTCTATAATTAGAATAAAAAATCTTAATTTAAACTAACTAAATTATGTTTATTATCTTAAAAACTTTTATTAATATTTTTTTAAAAAAAATTAATTTATTCGAAATATACATATTCTGAATTTATCTGTGACTTTACTCGTGAATATATAAATTTGGGTCCAAATGGTAATGAAAGGCCCCACTAATCACGAGTCAGTCATCGGTCGGTGATCCAGCCCCCATAGCATCACATCACACCGTCCACGTGGCATCACCAGAACAAACCGGAGGCCCCGACATTTTTCTTTTCAACCATTTTTTCCTTGTGCCATTTTGCTCTTCAACTTCGACAACGTTACATACACCAAATATTCAAATTCTAAGTGCTATATATACAACTAGTTTAGGAGCAATATCGCATTAAGAAGCTTATTAGCAACCTAAGGTAACATTTAATTAAATAAAAAAATGCCGATTTCTAGAATCGCCATTGGAAATGCTTCAGAGTTCAGCCAAGCTGATGCACTTAAGGCTGCGCTTGCAGAGTTCATCTCCATGCTTATCTTTGTCTTTGCTGGGGAAGGCTCTGGCATGGCTTATAGTAAGCTCTAACAATCTTCACATAAATAATATTACAAGTGTTTCCTAATAAATTTTTAGAAAAAAAAAAGACATAAATAGTTATATTTTTAATTTAGATTTTTTTTAATGGTTAACAAAATATCAAATTCTAAATTTTCAATTATAATAATTTTGTTGGTGGAAACTCACGTGCAACCAACTTTACCTGAAATTAATAACTAAGAGTTATTAGATGAAAATTTAGTCAAATCAATCAAACTATTTAACAACTTGACGTGAAGTTGACTGCACCTGAGTTTTGACTAATTCTAATACTAATTTAATGGGTGGATGTTTGGTTTTGACAGACAAGCTGACGAACAATGGTGCAGCAACACCAGCTGGTGTAGTGGCGGCTTCTCTGTCCCATGCCTTTGCACTTTTCGTGGCGGTTTCCGTCGGTGCTAACATCTCCGGTGGCCATGTCAACCCTGCCGTCACATTTGGCGCCTTTGTCGGTGGCCACATTACCCTCCTTAGAAGCATTTTGTACTGGATTGCTCAGTTGCTTGGCTCCATTGTTGCTTGCTTGCTCCTTAAATTCGCCACTGGTGGATTGGTAAGAAGAAAACTGTTATTTGATAAAAAGTGCATTGGTTATTGGATAACTAAATTTAAGGAAACCTTTTATTCATGTTATTGCAGGAAACATCTGCATTTGCACTTTCATCTGGGGTTGGAGCAGCAAATGCATTAGTTTTTGAGATAGTGATGACTTTTGGGTTGGTGTACACGGTTTATGCAACTGCAGTGGACCCAAAGAAGGGTGACATTGGAATAATTGCACCAATTGCAATTGGCTTCATTGTTGGTGCAAACATCTTGGCTGGTGGTGCCTTTGATGGTGCATCCATGAACCCAGCAGTGTCATTTGGGCCTGCTGTAGTTAGCTGGACCTGGGCCAACCATTGGGTCTATTGGGTTGGCCCATTTATTGGTGCAGGAATTGCTGCACTTGTCTATGAGCTTTTCTTCATCAACCAAAACACTCATGAGCAGCTTCCAACCACAGATTATTGAAAGACCTGAACTCCTGATGAAGGGTAAAACAGTAAAACCACACACTTGAGTTTATTTTTTAAAAAGTGTGGTGGATGCTTTGTTTGGCTTCCCATATATGGGTGTTTGATCTCTGTTGTTTTTGTTTGTACCTTGTAATATTTCCTTTTTCTCAAGATGTTGTTGATTCCTGTTTACTACTTTGCAATGTTCTGTAAGAAAATATCAATTTAGTCAAACTCTACACTATTTACATATGATCAACTTAAAGAGAAAAACCATTAATCTTGATACTAAAATCATTGGATAAAAACCATTAATCTTGACACTAAAATCTGTAGTTTAACAAGCAACAACATACACATTCTTCCAAAGGAGTGAACTAGTTTGAACAAGCTAACTTTCAAAGCTATTTTATTGAATATGTCAATAACTCAATATGAATCCACAAAAGGTAGAAATCAGCAGAGTTTACAGAACTACACATTCTCTAGCATGCAAGAACTGCATTAGCTAGTATCATTACAATGTCAGTAAGTCAGAAAAAGAATCGTATATGCAAATACAAATCAGTGTCTGCAGCGCCCCCATTAAAGAAAGTTATTATCTCAGCTTGATTGAAACTAAACTATGTGTGTATATCAGTATATGGAACTAATAATACATATTCAGAAGTTCAACAAGGTGTCAATAACAACCAAGATCAATGGCTCCTCACGCTCTTTTCTTATCTTGGAACTTAAAAGAGTTTTGAACGTCGCTGCTTGAACAAATGCAGATAAAGTTTGAGCCAAAGGAATGGAAAAATGATAAGTACAACCTGATTCAAAGAAATGGATCATAAATTAACACTTCACGAAGATAATTACGAACAAAATATATTTAGCAAGGAATAAGTCAGGCCATTTATCATATAACCACTTTCTAATTTCTATTTAATGCAAATTAAAGTACCAGCTCCATTTAGAGTAGATAATTCTTGACATATCTAAACAAATGAAAAACATACCTTTAAAAAATCACAGTGGCTAAATGGGAGGCCTGAAAATGCAGAAAGTAACGTACAGGAGAGGAGAAGACAGCCGCAGTGTCACTAAGCCACCACGCAGGTTACTTCGGTGAGAGCTCAGAGCAGAAGGATAGTCGAGAGTAAGAGAAAGCACTTAGGTTCTCCCACTAAAGTATAATAATAAATTGCTTGACAATAAAGAAATACACATTTTGACCGATCTCACGTTAAGGTGGAAGAATCACTCAATGCAATTTACACTGCATCACTACCTCTTTCTTCTAGTTTCAACCGTCATCACCACTTCCTCCTTCTAATCACTTCTTTCACATCCTTTTATTTCATTAATAGAATTGTCTTCATCTCCTAATCCTTCTATTCCCAATAATGTTTTTTCTTGAAAATTTAGCAAGGTTATATTTCTCACCTCTTTTGTTACCATCACCGCCACCACCACTACCACCACCAAAAATGACTTTTCAATGCTAATAATTTGTGATTGCGATGCACGCAACACTTCTAAGAATCATTCTTTTATCGCTGTACAAATGGAGAGCTATGCAAGCAGCAGCACAGGAGCAATAATTCCAAATACACCTGTGCCATAACTAAAGTGATAAACGAACTTACAAGATTCACGGTGGGACATGATTTTGAATTTGCTGACACAGAAGCTTTAGTGGACACTGGAAGTGCTATAGTGTGGGGACTCAATAAATCCCCACAAAAACTTCTAACTTGCAAAAATACAAGTTCCTTATTGTAATGATCCACAGTGTAACTGCCTAGGTATTGATTGCAAATTATACATACTTGAAAGTGTCCATTGAAACAAGAATATATTTGGGAGGTACATTTACAGAAGACTTTCTTTTGAGTGACAAAGTTTGGATTAAAACAATAGGCACGGATACTCTCTTAGAACTAGAAAAAATCATCTTTGGCTATAACTATTGGATTGTACAATTGGGCCGAACCAGGTCCTTTTTCGTCAAACAGCTTGGTATAGAAAGATTTTCATATTTCATTTCTTCCGTAGGAAAAACAAGTATCTTAAGATTTGGTTTGCATAAAATAGAGTTCCCTAGCACGTTTCACCCTCGTATCATGGCGTCATCCATTTTATTACATTAATGTTAAGCGTGTTACCATGGAGAATGAAGAGAACTTTTCAATTGAAACTTTAAAAAGAATTATATTGTAAACACCGTCACTAAATTCATCCCTCTCTTGGTATGCCATGTTCAACATATTCAAGAGAGATTCCTACAGTGAAATTTCACTTTTTTCCAAATGTCACTGCATTTAGACTCAAATCAAGTTTTTTACATGAGAGAATTTGGATGTGTTTAGCTTTCATGAAGATAGTTGAGAAAGATATTACCTCAATCTTTGGTAATTGTAATTAAGGTTGTATATTAAATAGTATTATAAAAGTTATAATATATAATTATTTAAATTTAGTATGTATTTTATCTTATTAATTAAGTATTTTTTTTAGGTACCCTTAGATACTTTTTTAGTACTCTTAAGTACTTTGTGTATATAGATTGTTAGAATATATTTATGTTTATTAGGATAAAAGTGTCTAATACTCTTGTATAACAAAGATAACGAGATAGTCACCAAAAAAAGATAACGAGATATTTTATTTTTCAACTATGCTCTTGTATATAATTAAAAATATAACTATTCAAAAAAAAAATATACAACAATAATAAAATATTGTGAAGTTACTCTCTTTCATAAAAATGGACTTGTATCTTTTAGTAATTTTATATAATAAAAATTTTTTTATATACTTTATTATATAATATAATCAATTTTAAGAAGATAGATTTTTATAGATGTGAATATTCTTACAAAATAAATCATATAGACTTTGAAAAATAAACTAATTTATTTGTTAATATTTTTCGGTAGATAGTAATTTATAGTGTAATTTTGAGAATTTTATTTAGTATTTTTGGAGATAATTAAAAAAAATTAAAAAAATTAATTGAAAATAAAAATTAAAAAAATACGGTATAAAAGTATAAATAAATTTTATTAATCATGATATATTAAAATGTATATTGAATAAAAAGACGTTTGTCAAAGTTAAATATAGTTTAAAATATTTTGGACAATTTATTTAAAAGATTAAAAGATAGAGTAATATTTTTTATTCTCATTCTCATTCTTGGATGCTATTTTGATAAATTAAGTTAACAAATGGCACCGGAAATTCTATATAAATAGTTAGAAAGATAAGAAAAAAAAATTGTATATCTGATTAAGTTGTGTAAAATAATACAATATAAAAAAGTATTTATAGGCTTACAAAAATCAAAATAATAAAAACGTAATATTTTATAATAAATATATATATGTTAAATAATTATAATTATACTCTAAATCTTTAATATTTTTCCTCAAATTTAAGTAAGAGCTAATTAATCCTAATTATTTGATTTGACTGGATTATAACTAATTAATTATAATAATTATTTGATTTAATTGGAATAAATAAATTCATTTTATTTTTATTCGCATTAATTTTTTATCTTATGTATTATGATTAATGGTTTTTAAAAGCATTATAATTAATCATTTATTTGATTTAATAGAGATAAATATTAAATTATTTAATCTTTTATTTGATTACATTAATTATAATTAATTAATTATATTAATTATTTGATTTAACTGAAATAAATGAATTAATTTTGTTTAATTTTTTATCTAATGTATTTTGATTAATGATTTTTAAAAGTGTTATAATTTTTATACAGCATATCTATAAGATATTTTTTATTTATTTAATTTATTTTACTAAACCAAATAATCAATTAATCATAGCTAATTTGTTATATCGATTCAACTCATTCAAACATATGTTGTTTGAGTTAATTTATTATCACATTAATATTTGAGTTGTTGTTTACCAAAAGTTTTTCATTTTTTTATTTTAAATTTCATATTTTTATTTATTATTTATATTTTTATTTTAATATCAAATCTAATATTTCTATTAATATTTTCATGTAATTTATTATCTAATAATTATATTTCCACCGTCAATTATGTAGTCATGAATATTTCTTCAATTTATTAAAAAAACGCAATTTCACTCTTTTTTTATTTTATCTATTTCTATATTTCATAACTTATTCATTATAAAAATTCATATATGCTAAAAAAAATCTCATTCTTTTTACCAATTATTTTTTTATTGGGTAAAATTTTTTGCTTCCTATGATGCACTATTTCTGCTATTTGATTTATTTTATAAACTATAAGACATTATTATTAATTATTGTACTCCATTCATCTATTTCTTTTATTTTGTTTCTATGTATTTAAGTTTTTATCATTTTTTTTTTATAAATTTTATTATTTTTATCGCATACAAGTTAATTTATCATAACTCTTCGCATATTGAATTTTTTCAATATTTACAAAGTAGAAAAAAAAAATTTTGTAACCTATGAAATGCGAAAGAGGATAAAATATTATTTTTCACAACCTGTAAAAAAAACTTAGACCTATATTTTTAAAATTAAGTCCATTTTAAAGAAATTTACATTTTTCGAAAATGATAAGCAAATTTTTCGGCCGTAATTCTAACCATTTTTTTCCCTCCTGACTAGTGATCATAAATGTTTCCCTTTTTGTGCTAAATTTAAGGAAACCTTTTATTCATGCTATTGCAGGAAACATCTGCATTTGCACTTTCATCCGGGGTTGGAGGCTTGGAGCAGCAAATGCATTAGTCTTTGAGATAGTGATGACTTTTGGGTTGGTGTACACAGTTTATGCAACTGAAGTGGACCCAAAGAAAGGTAACATTGGACTAATTGCACCAATTGCAATTGGCTTCATTGTTGGTGCAAACATCTTGGCTGGTGGTGCCTTTGATGGTGCATCCATGATTTGGGCCTGCTGTTGTTAACTGGACCTGGGCCAACCATTGGGTCTATTGGGTTGGCCCATTTATTGGTGCAGGAATTGCTGCACATGTCTCTGAGCTTTTCTTCATCAACCAAAACACTCATGAGCAGCTTCCAACCACAGATTATTGAAAGACCTGAACTCCTCCTGATGAAGGGTAAAACAGTATAACCACACACTTGGGTATATTTATCAAAAGTGTGGTGGATGGTTTGTTTGGCTTCCCATATAGGTGTTTGATCTCTGTTGTTTTTGTTTGTACCTTGGAATATTTCCTTTTTCTCAAGATGTTGATTCCTGTTTACTTTGCAATGTTCTGTAAGAAAATATCATTTCGGTCAAACTCTACACTAACATATGATCAACTGAAAAAGAAAAACCATTAATCTTGATACTAAAATCATTGGACAAAAACCATTAATCTTGACACTAAAATCTGTAGTTCAACAAGCAACAACATACACATTCTTCCAAAGGAGTGAACTAGTTTGAACAAGCTAACTTTCTAAGCTATTTTATTGAATATGTCAATAACTCAATATGAATCCACAAAAGGTAGAAATCAGCAGAGTTTACAGAACTACACATTCTCTAGCAAGCAAGAACTGCATTAGCTAGCATCATTACAATGTCAGTAAGTCAGAAAAATATTCGTATATGCAAATACAAATCAGTGTCTGCAGTGCCCRCATTAAAGAAAGTTATRATCTCAGCTTGATTGAAACGAAACTATGTGTGTATATGGAACTAATAATACAAATTCAGAAGTTCAACAAGGTGTCAATAACAATCAAGATCAATGGCTCCTCACGCTCTTTTCTTATCTTGGCGCTTAAAGAGTTTTGAACGCCGCTGTCTGAACAAATGCAGATAAAGTTTGAGCCAAAGGAATGGATAAATGATAAGTACAACCTGATTCAAAGAAATGAAGCATAAATTAACACTTCACAAAGATAATTATGAACGAAATATATATAGCAAAGTATAAGTCGGACCATTTATATATAACCACTCTTTCTAATTTCTATTTAATGCAAATTAAAATACCAGCTCCATTTATAGGAAACATATCATAGCAGTTACCTTTGTATTTTTTTTTCTTTTTTTCTTCCTTCTTTTGAAGGGATAATAGCCATAACTAAACTAGCTACAAGAATAGATCATTGTTGAAATATCTAAACAAAATGTTAAACATACCTTAAGGAAATCATAGTAGCTAAATGGGAGGCCTGAAAAGGTTTCCGAATAGAGGTTCTTCTTCTTTACAATTGGAAGTGCCTGGTACATGATCCAAACTGCATGATATTCACTGATCAGTTGCAATACTTAATATAATGAAAAGAAAGAAAAGAAAGAAAAGAAAACAGTTTGACATTACAATATGAAAGGAAAGGGTGAATTTTAAAGTCAACCAGAAACAAAATTCAGAAAACCAGATAGCCATATAATATYTYAACTCACTTTCACCAGGACCTACTCCRAAAGGATACAGCACAATAAACGCAGTGTACCTAATTAAAYGATAAAACAAGTCAAGCTTAGACTTGAGAAAAAGTTGAAATGTATTGTGCTAATAACAGAACACTTTAAACTCAGATTTCAGTTAATTTATGTGACAGTCTGAGAAATTGTGATAAAATAGAAGAATCACCTGAGATAGGTTATCCAATAAGGGCAATTTCCAATGCAGCTAAAAGCATAATGTGAGTATCTAATGACCTGCATCTCCAAAGATTTTTGCAGCACAATCATCTTTCTTATTAATAAATCTTATTAGGAAAATGGCCATGTCATGCATGTGCATAGATAACACACTATGTGCATCAGAACTTGGTAATGTTTTTGTAACTTATGACTGTTCACATTGCAAGGTCATGCTAGAAAATTAAATGAAACCAAACCAAGCCAAACCAAACCAATCCAATCCAATCCATAGAATAATTAAAAATCAAATCACCTCGCTTATGCTCCATGCGAAAAAGGTGATAAAAACTGAAGGTAACTGCTGGACCTGCAGAAAGCATAATTTGCACAAAAGCTACATTACAATGAACAAGTTTTTTTTTTTCACCAAAATCTAAACCAAACATGATATTATTAAGTGTATGGTGAAAGAGAAGAAAGTGAAGAACCTCATCAAGTTTGCTAACAATAGCAAGCAGAAAATGTGTCCTCCCTCCCCATTGCATGAGAGGAAGCAATGCTCCACTTGGCACAAGCCCTGAAAAGTTACACAATTTAATTTCTGCATTGCAATGTAAATGTTGATAAAATGAAATTGGTTGCAAGGAATGTGATTTTGATTTTCGAGTGTAGAGTAAAACCCACCAATGGCTCCATGTATAACTTCCAAGAATGCAGCACATTGCAGAAAACCTAAATTGCATTGTTACGCTAAGAAATTAACCCTAAATAAATTCAGAAACACTAGTAAAATTGGATCTGTATACAGTTAAGATAGTAATTATGAATAAGCAGTGCTGAATTGCTCATGACTAGGGTTTTAAAGGAACGTGGGAAGGGTAGTTTGGGAATATAAAACTGACTTATCAATTTTCCAGCGGAGGAGTAAGCTCCGGCGACAGAAGAAGTGGATAGGAGGTTGCACAAAATCTGAAATGACGAAACAGCCCTGTGGAGGGAACATAGTGGGAGCAATGAACAAAGGGACAAAAAGGGAATTGAGAATTATGAAAGTGAATGAAGGAGTAATGAAGTTACCAGCCAATTGCCTGAAGAGAGTTGTAAGAGAGGAGATACAGTTTTGATAAGCCACCCATTCTTCCTCTTTTGCTATTCCTTTCTCTGCGCCTCATAAACAGTGCCACATACTCAAGAAAATGAAATATTTAATTTTTTTTATAAAATGAACAAATATCATTTTCTTGGAATTAAATATGTCCAGAGTTGTGGTAACTGTTAAGTAAAAAGAGTTACTATAACTAGAAATAGTTAGTTAAGTTCGTTAAGGGTGTGGTCAACTATTAGTTTGTTACGTGTGTCTAACTCCAAAGTCCAACCCATGTAATATTTTTACTTTTGGAATTTGGATCAGAAATTATTTTCAAATATATAACTGTTAATAAAACAAGAGGGTCAAAATAAATTTTATATATGGATTTAAATTTGATCATTTTATTTTAAAGCACCACTGCAAAATTTGTTTCTGAAATCATGATTAAAGGATCAAAAGAAGAAAAACTCAATTAAAAGCACACCGGTATTTTCAAAAACATGTGTGAAGTGTGATGTATGCCATTCATTGCAGTCCCTCACAGATAGAATTGCATTACCTGCAGTGGAGGGAGACTCCGTCAGCACCATTAGGGAGATGGACCAATAACCTTGGGCCTAATCTATGGCCCATCTTATCTTAATTGGTCACACAATAACTTAATGAAAAAGTCTAACTTAATTACTTTAATTCATACTAGAGTATGGCCCGCGCTGCGCGCGAGTCATGTAGTTAATTTATTTAAAAAGATTTAAGTGTATTGATACATTAATAAATTAATACTTTTAATTATTAATTTTAATTAAAAAAATCTATAATATATAAATTAAAAATAGCAGTTAAAATTATTAGTATACTAATGATTTAGATATGTTAAACTTTTTAATTTATTTTATTATAGTAATTATATAAATAGTTAATTTTATCAAAAAAATAATATATATTATTGATATTATAAAAAAATTTGTTAACATATGAGTGATTTAAAAAGATAAATATATAAAAATTTTATTATATTTATTGTATGAAGTTGAATCTTTAGATTGGGTTAAGTAATATTAATTAAAAAAAAAAATTTAAACTGATTTTAGTTAGTAATATTAGAATGACATTTTAACTAAATATGTAAAAAAAATCTAATATATTAGTGTTTTAAGTTATTTTCAGGTAATTAAAAAATATCAACATTTAATTATATCGCCGATCAATCTTTGTTTACAGTTCAGTCATGGTGCTTTAGTTTGGGCCTGATCAATTTAAAATATTAAATGTAATCCAAAATGTCAAGATTTAATTGATTTAAGATAAAATTTTTAAAGAAAAGACTAATTGATGTAATAAAAATAATTAAAATTTGACAATAAAATCTATGAAAAGCCACTTAATATGATCGTGGTTGATCACTTAAGAAATTAAAATACACGTGTTTGTATACACAACTAAACACAATTTCTTTTAATTAAAATGGTGATGGCACATATGTATCCATTTAATATCTGATGCAATAAAAATTAGAGGTATCAATACTCCACCTTTACCAAATCACCAACATATTAAAATAGCCATATCTTCGCACACCTAAAGTGGGCAATTTGCATTGAAATTCTATTAAACTCTACAACTATCTGATATACTTTCCTATCTGATATTAGAAATAAGGTCTCAATCCCACATTTTCTATCTCGAACCTCAACAAAAATGTACACTGAAGTTTCGCTGAACATATTGTCGTTGTTTGCTGGAAAGTGGATACGGTTAATCTACAAAAAAATTTCTTCCCTTCTCTCTAAACAATATTGCAAGTGTTAGTTCGAATGGTGCAAAATGAAAATAGAAGGCCTTACAAGTCTGAAAAATTAATATTTGTCAGACACTTCTATAATCTTAACCTTCTTAGATCAAGCTTTTTACTTTGTATCAAATAAAAAAATGACATTATTCTTTTATTTTTACGGTAACTCTTCATTGCCAAATATACCATGATAAATGCTGGCTGACCATGGGAAAAGCAAAATAAAGATGAGTATTTTTATTCTCAAAAGTTTAGAACAAATAAATATGAAAATATTTATTATTTTTTTAAATTAACCCACGTTTTTCTTTATTTCTACACACATGTGTGAATTAAAATATTTGATAACATGACTAAGCACTTAGTTGTTGATAAAGTCACAAGTGCATAAAAAGGTCGATAGATGATTTCACAAATTTACGTATAGTTAACTAATAACAACTATTTTTTTAAAACTCATTCTTGATGATGAAAAACAAAGTTAGATGCAAAAGTGAAGTCTCCATCTTACAGTGTATTGCTTCTAATCCTCTGATATACAATTATCAAATATACTGTTCCTAAGTGAACTAAGGACTATCTTAATTATCCACAGTAAAGAAAACTCTCATCATAACTATATATTAAGAGTGGAATAAATACAAAGTTAATTTTTTTTATTCACATTTTGATGTGATAAATTTAATTTTCTACCTTCTATATTTACAATTTTCTTGTGTAAATGTTTATTAGTGCCGCGCGCTATGCGCCGTTATAGTCTTACCTATCATCGACTATTACTATTCAATTAATTATATACTAATATTAATAAACAAAAAAAAAAAATATTCAATAATATAAGTAAAAAAAAAAGAATAGTATGACTTTAATAAGAATAAATTATAAAACAATGACTCAAAATTGACTCCAAATAAATATCGTCATTTCGTATAGTTAAATAATTCGGAACATATAACTGAAAAAATATTATCACTTAAATATAACATCGATTCGTAGACTCGAAATTTCATCGAAATTCCATAGAAATTCATTCAAGTAAACATATGGTTCGTAATTATTATAAAGGTATATTAATAACGAATAATTAACCAATTTGAAATATTAGTTAACGATTACTTGCACAAAGATATCAATTTGCGAGAAAAAAAAGTTCAAAGACAGAAAGAAATTTTGTACTTTGAACATAATCTTTTAATCATCATAATAAGAAAATATTCCTACATAAGTTCAGAAGATTATCACCACTCTCTTTGCTCTACGCTCAACTAAAAAAAAATCAATTTTCAAAAAAAAAAAAAAAAAAAAATATTGATTATATCTTAATAAGAGCAAATTTCAATTGTATTTTTTAAAAATAACTCACTTAAATACTTTAACAAAACTTATAAATTTTAAATTCTCATTAAGTTTAATCTAAGTTAATTCTTTTTTTACAATAAAAGTTTTAAAAAAATTATGATCTACTCCAATAATAATATATGACACCATATTTAATACAAATAATATGTTTAAGAATTAATTTTGTTAAAAACTTTTTGTTAAAATTAGATTCAAAAAATAAAAAAAAAAAAAAAAAATAAATTAAGAATATTTAACTAGATAAAAATTAAAATTGTTGAGACTCAAAAAATAAATTAAACATAAAATAAAATCTTTTAAAAGTTACAATTTTAAACAATAACAATAATATTTATAATTTTATCATTTATTTTTTGTTCTCATAAACTATTATAACATTTCCTAACTAATTGGTCAACTAAATTATTTAAATTTTTATAATACCTATATATAACTAATTGAATTAGAGAAGATCATAACTCCCGCTAAAAATCATTTTCAAACTTATTGTCAATGAATAAAATATTTTAATAATAATAAAAAAAACGTATCTTTCTCTTTTCCACTCCCACTTGTATATACAGATATACACACATTTACTATTACTACCATAATTCAAATTTAAATGGGCTAACTTTTCACCAATTCAAAGAAAAAGATGCACTTTTAACTAGGTTAGACAAATTCCAAGCAGCTACCAGAGAGAGTGGGGAAACTTGGGGAAAAGTGACTCAAAGAAAAGATTAGAAAAGCTGAGACTCAGAAATCAGGAACTAAATAGTTCTGGAGTCTGTAGTGCAGATTTAGATGCAGAAGTTCCTTCCTCACAAATTACAAAAAAAAACGATAAGAAAAAAATCAAAAGAGAAATATATCTACTTTACTTGTCACAGCGGCTTCTCCTTCTGCAGTTCCGTTGACACTTGTCAGACAGGCACCACTCAGATTACCAAGTTTGAATGGTGTGACGGCTGCCTAAAAATAACGGTGCAGCTGATGATGCAATTTCTAAACATATCTCTTTTACCATGCCAATCCGCCATAAATTCTACAGAAGATTTGTAGCCTACCCACACTGAGCAGCCATCTGACAATATAGAAAAGGTCACTTAGTGAGATCTGATTTGAGAGCTCTAACCAGATAATAAGAGCGTTTATTTCTAATAATAACAGGTGTATCTTTTTTTCAAAGGGAAGATACCACAGATCAATAATATTGATTTATATGTTTTTGAATTCTTACTCCAAAATTGGGTTTGTGAATCAGATTAGTTTTACACATGTTGGTTTTCACTACATAAGTTTATCTTGATGCAGAGATATTGCAAGATTTATAGATCATACTGGTAATTATAACAAAGGGTTGCAGGTTATGGGATTATAGCGTCGACACTCTAACTCAATTCACCAAGAAAACATATTATACATACAGTTAGTGAGATTCTACAAAAATATGTGCGCTGCATAAACTGATCTGTTTAAACCTCTCAATAGATTATGCCATCCATCTCTTAAATTAACAAAATAATAATAAAAAAAAATACTAAATGAATGTTGTAAATATTTTATATAATTTTTTTGTGACTATTTTATGTACGTGTCCTTCCAACTCTTCCCAATTTGTGGAGAGTTTGCTCCGAATCATAAAAAATAAAATAGATGATTATAAGATAGAAAATGCAAAGACTGTAGTACGAACCAAGATTCTTGGTTAACCCAAAAGTGAGACATATGAGAAGACAAAAAAAAAAATCAACTATGAGGTAATTAAAAAGTAAAAACCAAAATATAAAAGAAATGATGTTTTGAAATAGCTAGGTGGAATAGATTTATACCCAAGTTATGATTACGTTATTGATCCTTTATCTGTAATGCATAATGCCTATAATTAGAAAATCTGACAGTATCTTAAATAATGTTCATCATCGAACACTAAGGGCTTCTTTATCTATAATCGTATTGCCATTTTATATGCTATCTATGATTTCTATAATTGAGTCAATCACTATTGTAGAAAATCTCATATGTTCGAACAAACTGATATGAGAGATTTTTTTAGGGATATTGCTTTCCATGTAAAATAATACATTTACATAGAGATGGTTTTGTATGATCATTTATACCAAAACTTTTCTGACTAAATATTTGAACTTTTTTTTTTTTTTTTTTTTTACTTAAGTGAAATAAACTTAATATTGAAATGTTTATTATAACTCATTATTTAAAATAAATGAAAATTAAAAAAAAAAATTGCTATAATAGAATATTTTAAAATTAATAAATTGATTTTCAGACCAACTAATCAATGCAACTCGCTGGATAACGAATCATATTGACTCACAATTCTCTTATAGAGAATGCTTGTTACATAATGCCTACAGTGAGTGATATTTTAGAACCAATAATTGAAAAATTTTCTATTGCGTGAATATAGGTTGTATTTACAACAATAATTAAGAAAGGAACAATCGGAGAATACATGTGTATTGGATAGAAGGTAAAAGCTGTCAATGTACACTACATTTCTCTCATGGTGAGAACTAAATACTGGCACACCAGGTACTGTATACATGATTAATAATATTCATCTTATAAACCTTGTATTTTTCAAAATGTCCTGATGTTTTCATAATATTATTTGAGCATTGGATTGGGTTATCTTTGTTGTGTATTGTGGACAATTATTATGCTGTTTTATCTAAGTTATGTGCCTATATATTAGTTCAAGA